>JAJONR010000185.1:0-24281 GCA_029582245.1 Solanum etuberosum
CCCCCCCCCCCCCCCCCCCCCCCCCCCCCCCCCCCCCCCCCCCCCCCCCCCCCCCCCCCCCCCCCCCCCCCCCCCCCCCCCCCCCCCCCCCCCCCCCCCCCCCCCCCCCCCCCCCCCCCCCCCCCCGAAGTAGTACAAAATAAATTTAATTTGTTTAAAAAAAAAAAAAATTGAGGCATAGGGATTGGGGTTGGGGGTGGGTGGGGTAGGATGGTGTTGAGGGGCGAAGAGTGGGGTAATATATTTTGCTTTTGAAGCTTTTAAGATGATCTCTATAATAATAAGGGTAAATATGGATACTCATATTATCCGTAGGGTAACTCATTTTTACACATTGAAAATATGAGTTGAGTCGAGTATTTTACCTATTTTTATTTAACTCATTTTCGATCGACTCATATTCGACTCAACCCGATCGTTGCCACTCCTACTTGAAAGCATGCATATGGATTCCTAGAACTTGCCCTGTTACTCCAATTGATTGAATCTTGTTGATTGTGAGACATGAACTTTGACAACAATTTAAAGAGGGAACCAAATTATCCATAATCCTTCGTGACTGCATGCTAAACCAAATTGTCACTTCCTTCTCACCAAAAATCTTTTCTGAAACATTCTGATGTTTGAATAGAAAACTTAGGCCAAAAGCCTAAGTTGGGTGTGTGGAAAGGAATGAAAAATGAAAGCTAAGTGAAGGGCAAAGAAAGATCAAATGAGACTCAACCTTGAAAGGGGTACATAAAGAAGGAACCCCTCCTTATAAGAAAAGTCATTGGGATGGAAATGCGTTGGAAAAATTAAAATAAAAAAGAGAAGTGAATGAAATAAAATGGGATTCTAAATAAATTGACTGACAAGTCAAAGTTTGAGTTCTAACATGATAAAGAAAGAAAAGAACTTGAGAAGAGGTGATGATGATTGCAACAATACTTTGAAAAGGTAAAGTCACCAATCCAAATTGACCATACCTTAACGCTCAGCCCCTTTACAAGACTAAAAGACCCTCCAGATCTTACATCAAATAGATGAGATGATGATTGAAAAATGTGGGCAAACCAATGGGAAAAAACTTGCATATATTTCTCTATTGAGAGAGTGAAGGTTATATTGATTCCTTATATGTTAGTTGATTTTCATGGTCAACATCAAATCATTCTTGATGTGAGGGAAGTTGAATGAATTTTTTGAAATATGTTCTTTCATTAGATATGAAGCTAAAGTGAGCTTGAACTTTTGTTGAAACTAGCTAGTCATCATTTGAAGCTGTTTGATCAGGATGAAGGGTAACATGTTATTGAGAGTAGTATTGTTGTGGCATTTGCATGTTAGCTTTCATTGAGTACTGTTGTAGACACTCTAATTGAGCTTATTGTGTTTTTAATTTACTTGAGAACAGGCAAAAGTTTAAGTTGGAGGTTTTTATGAGTGGTAGATTTGCACTCATATAAGGGCCCTTTAGCTGAACAACTAGTATTCTCGATGCCTAGTTTCTTTCTATCTGATAAAATGTTGATGATTTGCACTAATGAAGTAACTTGCTCCTTGAAGTTGGTCAAACAAATAATCTATCCTTGGAAGAGGATACTTATTATTAATGGTCACCTTGTTCAACTGGCGATAGTCAATACACATACGAAGAGAACCATCTCTGTTTCTAACAAACAAAACTGGAGCACCCCATGAAGCGACACTCGGTCGGATGAAACCCTTATCCAACAAATCTTTCAATTGTTCTTTCAACTCCTTTAGTTCTATCGGAGCCATTAGGTAAGGAGGAATAGAGATAGGTTGAGTATCTGGGAGAAGGTCAATACCGAAGTCTATTTCCCTTTTGGGAGGAATACCGGGTAGATCATATGGGAACACTTCTTGAAACTCGTTAACAATGGAGACCGACTCAAGAGTAGGGGTTTTGGAATCCAAACCCCTCACCCTTACTAGATGGTATATACAACCCTTAGCAACAATCTTTCTAGATTTTAGACAAGAGCCAAACAGGCCCTTTCCTCTCTAGGACAGGCTCATTAGGGAACTGAAACTTGACTACACGAGATCAACAATCAATAGAACCATAACATGACTGCAGCCAATCCATACCAATGATAACAGCAAAATCTAGCATATCAAGCTCTACCAGGGTAACTCTATGGGACAAGGAGACATGACACTTTCTATAGACACTCTTAGCCACAATTGAATCACCCACATGAGTAGAGACACAAAAAGGATCTGACAACACGTCCGGAAGAATATCAAACGCCATCACCAGATATGGCGTCACAAAATACAATGTAGCACCATGGTAAAGTAAAGCATGAACATCAAGTTAGAAGACTTTCAACATACCGGTAACCACATCAGGAGAACCTTCTTGCTCATGATGAATCTGAAGTGCATAAAATGTGTTTTACTTGGGAACATTTGGACCCGAACCACTTGGACCGGATGAAGGATTTGGTTGAGCCCTTCAGCGATTATCTCTTTCATTCTTAGCAATTGAAGGACAATATTTTATTTTTTGGTCAATCTTACCAGAACCAAAAGAAGCATTGGAACCCGGTAGACATTTACCCTCATGCTTCCTCCCACACTTAGCATAAGTAGGCAATAAAGATCCACTACCATTCCCTCCTTGAGGCTTAGGGTCAGACACCCTATCTTTGTTGAACCTAGAAGGAGCATTGGAAGAACCTTGACCGTAAAACCTTTGTCGGAACCTAGAACGACCATGTCCATTGGACCTTGCATGTGAGAAACTACCATCACCAGTTTCAGCGCTCTTTGTCTCCCTAGACTTTTCTTTAAGTTTCTCCTCTTTGATTTGTGGAGCATGAACCATGATATGAGAAATATCCATGTTATTAACAAGAATGGCGGTATGGCACTCCTTAACAACCATTTTGGACACACCTAAAACAAACTTACTCATATTTACCCTAGGATCGACGACCATTGTGGGAGAATATTGAGACAATTGTGTGAACTTCAAAGTATATTCCTTCTCACTCATAGTTTCTTGATGAAGATTGATGAAGTTAAGCACCTTTGCCTCCCTCATCTCAAGGGGAAAGAACCTATCAAGGAAAGCAACTTTGAACTTTTCCCAATCAAGAGGACCCACATTTTCCGGCCTCCCTTCTTTTCATTTGTTGTACCATATTTGAGAACCACCCTTAAGTTGATAAGTGGAAAACTCCACCTTTTCCACCGGAGTCACTCCCAGATCATTAACACTTTTTAAATCTGATTAATGAACTCTTGAGGATCTTCCTCAATCTTAGGACCACGAAAGTCCAGAGAATTCATTCTAATGACGTCCCTCGCTCTAGATGCCGTCGTACCCATGTTTGGGTTCATGGGAACGGAAACCTCCCTATTTGCTTGGGCCGTCGATGCTTGGGCCAACACTTGAAAAGAAGCCCTAAACTCCGTATTAGTCTTTTCTTCGGCCAAAGAGTCAACCGGAGCTTGAGGAGCTTGAGAATGAGCTTATTGTTCCACATTGTCCCTCATATTCCTTCTAGCATGAGCTCTTCGAGTAGCCATATCTTGTAGAGCATCGAATAAGGATTAGGAATGAGAGACCTTATAAAATTAAACTCTATCACATGACTTTAGAGTAATGAAAGAAGTGGAGTTTCCTAAACATCTTGTAGCCTCTCATTCATAAATGTGGCATGCTTCTCACTCATGAACAATACTCTACTCGACGTGGCTTATGAGACTTCATAGGACCTTTCTAAACCTTGTGCTCTGATCCCATATTTGTCACCGATGCAAGGTACCCCCTAGGCGCAACATGACGTATAGGACTCCGAAAGGCCCGATACAAGCCACTTAGCGTTCATAACATAAGAAATAGAATGAAAAGAGATAAAGAACAACATTTCAAGTCCCAAATTTTTTATAAAAGTAAAGCAGAATTTTAAACACTTGTCTCATTAGCAATCTAGTACATAAGAATGAAATTTGGGCCTAGCCCATACATCATGTCAAAAACTGAAAATAAGAAAGAAAACTCAAAACAATGAAAATCCTTCCTCGAAACATGAGGACTCACCAAAGCCAAAATCTCACGAGTCAACCTCTTGCCATGAAACTGGGTTAGAAAACATGAATCATAAAACATGATCAATGCAAGTTAACATCATCTTAAAACATAATTACAATATTTCTTGAAGTAACCATGGTTTATCATAACTTTACTTGTTTGTGGGAAGTAGCCTTAACCGACATATAAGACCATGTGATCTACCAACATGGAATCTGCTTTCTCCCACACCGAAAAGAGTTGTCCTACTTTCCAGGGTAAGGACCATAAACTTCTAGCTATTGTAGATCCACTAGCTAATGTCTATCTAGACAATCCTATGATGACACATAGTCATGGGACATGGGTAATCGCCTCTTGTCCACTCAGTTCTAAGCTTAACTTCCACATAATAGTTCTTAGTCATATTAATATTAGATCTTAAAGGAACATGGGTAATCGCCTCTTGTCCTTACATCATGTGACATGGGTAATTTCCTATTTTCATTCAATTAGAGAGCAAGGGTAATAACCTCTTGCCTCAACATTATAATAGCTCCTTATCTTTGGTTCATTTTAGGAGAGAAATCATTTCAACCCTAAGAACCCTTATCATGTGAGAAAACCATTCATAATTCATGCTTACATGTATATATGAGAAATCCTTTCAACAACACAACAATAGTACCATCATTGATACTTTAATCTCAAAGCATCCTTAAAACATTTACATAAGTTTCATAAGAACATGCATTATTTCATAAAATTCTCTTTCATAATCCAAATCCCACATTATATACTCATAACTTGGAAAACATGGGGATCATCATAAAGTCATAGAATTAACTCAATTCATGAATAAGAGATCATAAATCAACCAATTAAATCAATAATCAAGAAAACCCATAACATAAAAAAAAACCCTAACACAATTGGGGATTTCTAACTTTGAAAATAGGAGAATTTGGAAATTCCATGAATCGAAGGAATCCATGGATGAAAACTATCATACCTCAATTCCAAAAGCTTGCCTTGAATGGTGGAAGTGGAGACTTGCCTTGAAACTCTCGGTTCAGCACTTCTTCTTAAAGTTTCTAGAGAGAGAAATATTTTGGAGAGGAATAACTTGATATTCTTTGGTGAATTTAAGAGAATGACTTGAATGGGTAAATTTTGGGGTTAAAATCACTTATATAGGGGATCTAGGTAAGGGAAAAATTGCATAGTATCAAGATAAAATAATTAGGAAAAGATCTAACTGCCCTTAACTTACAAGTGATGCGAACCTCTATATGGAGGCCCACACCAGTCGTCTAGGGGTCTACGAGTCTTCTGGGAAGTCGTGGTCCCTAGACTAGTGTCTTGGGAAGGCTCTAAGCTGCCTTAGCCCACCACACGACCACCATCACGACCTGTTTGGCTCTTCACTAGCCGTCTGGGTCATCATCAGACGAGCCTGCCTTGTGGAGCATACTGCCTACTCTTTCACGCGTACCACCACGAGCCGTGGTGCCATTCACGAGGCTTCTAAGGGCTCGTGGGAGGGGAGACCAGGTTAGGCAACCACTGAAAGCCTCCACGAGCACCACCAAGAGTCCTGGTGCCCTTCCCGGCCTGTGAAGTGCCCCATGAAGGGTTCCTTGGCTCAGTGGATGGATGGTGACCTCCCACTTGACTCCCTTGCTAGACTTCTTGATTCTGGGGTGTTACATGTTGCAAGCTTAATTCCTACTGCCGATCTTCGGTTGATTCTCGAAAGAGATTGATTAGAGTAGATAATTAGTCTGATACTAGTAATTTAGGTTGATGTGTGTAACTTTCTTGAAAATAGAGGTTAGGGGTAGGATGTATTTACCCTTTCTAGAATGAGAGAATAGAGTAAAGTATTAGGTTGTTTAGGTTTGCATTTAGATGAGAACAAAAGGGGATTTTATGCATATATACTTTGAGATCTTTAGATGATTAGCATTAATGAAGAAGACTTAGCCTATTTAATGAATGTTCATCACAATAGAGCATCACAATTACCCCTATGTGTCATCAATTTCCAATCCCTGCACCCCTAGAGTACTTGTTAACTCTTGATTTATTCATTTATTTAGTTTAATTGCGATTAATGATAACCAAAGCATTATATTAAATTGGTAGAATTATCCACCCAACTGTTCCAACTTGTGCAAATGAGTGAATTGAAAGTCTAAATTTCTTAATCAATAGTTTCCACGATATACCATTCTCTGTGGGATTCAATCCTGACTCTTCGTTAGGTTTTATATTGACTTCTATTGTTATCCCATTTAATTGTTTTTAAGTGGACATTTAATCGTTATCATCAATCCATCACAAAAAGCAAGAAATATATACCTTCCATGAATGCAGCCATGGGTAACATGAAATCAAGCAATTATAAGGCAACCCACTGTGAATTCTTTCACATTTTAACAAATTCAAGTAGTAAAATTTGAAACCATAAAGGATAAATATATTTTTCACTCACTGGAATGTGTTTTATGTCTCTACTATGTTGGGAATTTTCTCTCCAATTTCAGCCTTTGTTTCTCTTCCCTTTGGACTTTTTATACTTTACCAAAACATTGCCCAAAAACTAATTTGACGTCTCACTCGACAACGTTATATGAGTTCTCAAAATAGATTCAGCGAATTGCCAATCTCCCTTCAGTTTGCCTTTTTCTTGCTTCAGGCTTAAGGTGTTTATACTTTATTCGGCGCACCTGTGCGAGTTTGGTTTTATGAAATCGGCGAAATGCCAATCACCACCTTAGTTATCCCTTTTAGTCTTCATTTTATTGGCAAACACTATCAAATTTGGCGACATACACTCTCTTCACCCTTTGTCTTTTGGTGAATCACCATTGTTTGCTCAATTCGCCAATTGACCTTGAGAAATGACCCAGTGAACTTTCAACTTAGGCGGTCTTAGATTTACGTGGCTATTTGCCCTTTTTGTTTGGCGATCAACACTATATAGCTTGTACTTCTTGTTACATTTTTTGCCATTATTTTAAACATCAATCCTTGCCTTGTCCATTTTCCTTCGTAGCGTAAAATTATTAAAATATCATGAGGATAGGAAAAAATTAGGCATTGAGGACACTAATTATTGAGCTAAATAGACCTCAAATGAGTGCTAATATACCACTCATCAACACTCCAACTTAAATTTTTTCTTGTCCTCAAGTAAATCAAGAACACGATTAGCTCAATAAGGAAGTATACAAAAATATTCAATTAGAGCTAACATGAAAATTTCATAACATGACTACTCTAAACACCGTGCTACACTCAATGATGATCAAAAAGCTTCAAATAATGACTAGACGGTCTCAACACATGCTCAAACTCACTTCTAGCTTCTTGTATAATGCAAGAACATGTTTCAATAAATTTATTCAAGTTCCCTCACATAAGGAGCAATTTCATGCTCTCACAAGGCAAATCAACAATGATATAAGGAATCAATGCAACTCTCACTCTCTCAAAAGAGAAATACATGCAAGTTTTATCTCATAGGTTTGCCTGTATTTTTCGATCATCGCACAACCTAGTTCATGCAAGATCTCAAGGGTCTTTTAGGGTTGTAATGGGGCTTAGGGTTAAGGTATGGTCAATCAGGATTGGTGACTTTACCTTTTCAAAGAATTGTTGCAATCATCTTTACCTCTTCTCAAGTTCGTTTCATTCTTTTTCATATGATAACTCAAACTTTGACTTTTCACTCAATCAAATTCAGAATCAATTTTCATTCATCACTTCTATTTTTCATTTTCATTTTTCCAAAGAATTTTATCACAATGACCCTTTTTTATAAGGAGGGGTTCCTTCTTTTATAACTTAGGCTTTAATTCCTCCTTCCTCTTTTCTACACCCCAAGCTTAGGTTGTTGGCCTAAGTTGGCTATTCAAAAATAACAATGTTTTCTAAAGGATATTAGGTGAGAAGGTATGGATAATTTGGTTCAAGAGGTTTTCTTTTTGTTTAACTAATATGGGTTAGGCTCAAATAGTACCAAAACTGATGCACACCCTCACAAGGTAGTCACAAAATATTATGGACATTTTGGTTCCCTCTTTGAATTATTTCGCAAGATCGCGCCTCACATTCACCAAGATTTAAACAATTGGACTAACAAAGTAAATTCTAGCACTCCACACACATGCTCTAAAGTAAAACTCACCACATATGGCACTTTGAAATACAATAATTAAACAAAGCCCAACAAGATCAAAAGCGTACGTGTGATGTTCATTGTAAGACTCACATTAAAACGCAGCTAGTCAAAAAACATTCAATGATATCGCTCAAATGTGCAACCACATGAATTTCATTCTTGCAACACCAACATTTTATATCATACTAATCATAATTATTATTCAAGACATCATAATTTAATACAATCAATCCTTGAATCATTATCAATGAAAACTTCAAGCATTTAATAATTTTCCAAACTCATGGGAGATTCAAAATCAAGAGAGAATGAAATATACAAAAGAGATGCGCTCATCTAAACCTAAAGGTAGAAAAATATAAAGCAAAATGGGAAATGTTTTCTCAAATCACCTCACCCCACCAAGAGAAAACTACTGTTTCTTCAATGCAAACAAACAATATGAGAAAGTGAAGATAGAAGTACTCCATGAGTAGTTTTATGAGTGACATTCCTCGACTCATTGGGTGGATTACTAAGTAAGATCATCTCGTCGATGGTGTCTGTAACTTGGGAAAATTTAGCCTCCACTTCGTCGAACTGTACCGTGATCACCCAATGCAAATAGGTAAATCACCGTATTTCTATGAATATCACCGAAATTACCAGTATGCTTCCCAATTCGAGCGCCTGACTAGGCGAACTGCAGCGGGTTCTCCCAATTGCATCGGCGCATCACCAAGTTGGTGATTTTATTTTTAGAAATGGGTAGTAAGCACATAAAGTTGAGCTCCCCATTGGGCGAACTCGTTGGAGCGCCACTTACTGTGCTCAGAGTATCGCCGAGTTGCCTTTTCCATCGCTTATTGGCACATGATACCTGCACATTTTGACACCCATTTCATTAAAAACAAGTAATACTTAGGTTACCTTCCAAGAAGAGCCCAATCAAACATCGTGAAACCACATGGATATGCCTTCAAACACCATCTAAATAAACAACTTTAACAACCCACATATCATGACCTTTCCTAAAGTATGCCTCCAACCGTTGACTGTTGACTTTGAATGTCACCCCCTTTGCATCTTCATTTTAATTCGCACCATTTCCATATAATATTGTGAATGTGTGTAGACATGTCCACTTGGACTTAAGCTTTCGTAGAAAGAGTTTCAATATTTAGTTGAAAAGCACGACTAGCTCCCCCACTTAATACTCATGAGGAAAAATCTTAGAATGATGCAACCGTTTAACCTTCTCCTTATATAAAGCATAGCTTTCATATGCTTGCAAACAAACTTCATCCAGCTCAAGGATTTGTTGAACACGATCCTTCGAAGCCACTTCTCAATTCAAAGTTACACTTTTTAACTCAACCAGTAAATGACTGGCCTTACAAAATACTAAATTGTAGGTAGACATACTAATAGGGGACTTGAATGACGTGTGATAAGCAAAAAATTCATCATCAAGCTTGCTAGACAAATCAGTATGGTGGACATTTATCATTTTTCTAAGATACTTTTTATCTCTCGATTTGACACGTCAACTTGCCCACTAGATTGCAGATGTTACGGGGTGGATACTTTGTGCTTTACCCCATACTCTGATTGAAGGGGTGCAAATCGACGGTTGTAAAAGTTTGACCCTCTTCACTTATAATAGCTTTTGGGGTCCAAAACCTTGTGAAAATATTCTCTTTTGAAAAACTTTGTGACACTGCTTGTTTCATTGTTTTGGTTATGCCATAGCTTCCAACCACTTGGAGAAATAGTTAACTGTTATAAGAATTTACTTGTTCCAAAATGAGCTAGGAAAAGGGTCCATAGAATCAGTCCTGCAAACAAAAAATAATTCAATTTCAAGGATTTTTGATAATGGCAATTCATGTCTCTGAGATATACTCCCTTGGAATTGAGCATCTGTAAACATCGTTGGCCAATAATAGCCACATTGAAAAACCGTAGAGGATGTATGGATACCTCTTTGATGACCACCTGCAGGTGAATCATGTTATACTTTATGTTTCTCATTTATCTCAACTTTGGATATACAACACCGAATGATATTATCAGCACACTACCTGAAAAGGAAGGGTCCATCCCATATATACTTCTTCACATCAAATACGAATTTACTCATTTGATGGCTACTCAGATCATCAGGTAATAGCCCACACACAATGAAGTTTATAAAATTAACATACTAAAGAAATGAGGGAGTCGAAACTACCTTACTAATTCGTTAGGGAAGACATCATCAATAACTCTCTCTTAAATCAATTCAGAACCCGTTTCTATCCGTGATAGGTGGTCAGCCACTTTCTTCTCACATCCCTTTCTATCTTTTACTTCAAAGTCGAATTATTGAAGAAGGATCACCCATCAGATTAGTCACGGTTTTGCCTCTTTCATTAACATTAAGTATCGCAAGGCTGCATGATCAATGTGCACAATCACTTTGGTACCCAATAAATAGGCTCTAAGCTTTTCAAACCCATATTCAATAGATAACAACTCTTGATCCGTCACAGTGTAATTCTTTTGAACACAATTCAATATTTTACTAGCATAATAAATACGATGAGAAAAACTTGTTTTTTGTGTTGGCCCAGAACAGACCCTAGTTCCAAACCACTAGCGTCACACATCAATTCGAAAGGAAGGTCCTAATAAGGTGCTATGATGATAGGAGCCAAGAAAAGTTTCTCTTTCAACATTTTGAAAGCAATTAAAAAATAATTCTCAAAGACGAATGTGCTTTCTTTCTTAAGGAAATTGCACTATGGAATAAATTTTTTAAAAAAAATATATGATTAACAACCAATAGAATCCAGCATGACCAATAAAACTCCTTACTCCTTCGACTGAAATTGGGGGAGATAATTTTTTTTTTACTTGAATTTTGGCTTGATAAACTTTTATACCATCCCTGAAATTTTGTGCCCAAGCACAATTCCTTCTCTCACCATAAAGTGACACTTCTCCCCTTTAAGAACCAAATCTGAATCCACACACCTTTTGAGCACAATCTCCAAATCCCTTAAACATTCCTTAAAAGAATCTACAACGATAGAAAAATCATCCATAAACACTTCCATGGAGTCATCTATCATATCTATGAAGATTGATAGCATACGTCATTGAAAGGTAGTCTGTGCACTTCATAACCCAAATGGCATTTGCTTGAAGGCGAAGGTGCTATGAGGGCATGTAAAGGTTTTCTTCTCTTGATCCTCCGGTGAATGGACATTTTGTTATACCCGGAATATCCATCGAGAAAGAATTACCACCCCTTTCTGGTAAGCCTTTCAAGCATTTGATCAATCAAGAACATGTGGAAGTGTTCTTTTCCGGTCAAGGAACTGAGCTTCCGATAGTCCATGCACACACGCAACCCAGTGATGGGTCTAGTAGTAACAAGCTCAACTTTTTCATTTGGAACTAACGTAATACCACCCTTTTTGGGAACACATTGAACCGGACGTACCCATTGGCTGTCCACAATTGAAAAGATGACTCCCGCATCAAACCATTTTATTATCTCCTTTTGCAACACATATTGCATTAGAAGATTTAGCCGCCTTTGGTACTTAATGTTTTGCTTACATTGTCTAGAAAAATTAATATTGTGAGTGCATACATGATAACACTCAACTACACTTCATCCAATTCTAAGTGTAGGCGGTCGCTAACAAGTATAAATCCAACTAAGAGAGTAATACAGTAGAGAATTTGATCAGGAAGTAAAATTGTGTCCTAATCGTTTATAGAGGTAGAAGTTTCGCAACATTAAAGTAATCACAATGTTTTGACAATTAATATCAAATAAGGGGATTCGGGTAACCAATGTATGACTACTAAAATCGGAAGTAAACAAGTAGAGAAGGTTTCTTGGGAGTGTGATAAGTTTAATGTTGATTCCACTTAATGAGTGATTAATAGTTACTCAAAGATGATGAATCTCAGTGGATAGGCTAGGTTATGAGTGCAATAGCCATTTCTCAATCAACGATTATGAATCAAGTGAGTTCTTTCGAACCGCAATAGGCAAAACACGTTCGAACAACCCATTACCTTAATCAATCCACTTTTTCAAGCTAGATTTGCAAGATTGCATTCAAACCCACTTTCTTAAGCTATATTCGTAACAATGCCATCAACACAATCATCAACTAATAATTCGACTCTTTCAATTCTTTCTCAAGCAAGTATCGAGTACTAAGCTAGAATTGCATATGCAACTACAATTCCTCATTTAAAACATGAAAAATTAATTGAACCCACTTCAAATCAACAATAAAATCAGAAATAACAACACCCATTAGCTGATTAACGCATTCAACTACATAATCACACCCCCAAGAATTGGGGTTTTAGCCAAAAATAGTAAAGAACAAGAAATTGTTACAAACGAAGTTTTCCATCAAGTTTGAAAATAATCCGTAAGTCTTCAAATGCTAGAAATTAGGCTAAAAGTCTAACGATCTCTAAATCTCTACTCAAAAATGTAAAAAATAATGTTCTAGAATATAAAAACTCAAAAACCCAGGAGTGAACAATGTGGGAACTCCTTCTCCTCTTATGAAAATTGTATTTATGTGTTTTCCGAACTTGAACATTGAGTCAACACAACGAAGTAAGTTAGGCTCATCGACCCAGTCAGCGATGCGACAGGTGCTCCTCTTCTGGATTTTTTGGCGTGGCTTTTCACCAAAACGTCCTGTAATATTCAGCGAGCTAGGTTGGCAACGTTGATCTCTTCAGCCTGTCGCCAAACCACTTGTCGGCTCGCCAAGTTGGTTTAATCCATGGGCTGGCTTGCTGAAATTTTCGATGAGCTGAAGGTCCACTCGGCGAATCACCGAGTGGCTTTGGCGAGGACAACCTTTGCTTTCCTTCAACTTTTTTTTAGCTATTTGGCAACTATTTGCCTTGTAATGTCCTTGCCTTACTCTTTCGCCTTCATTGCTGCATATTAACATTTTAACATTAGTTTAGAGCATAAACTACAGATTGAGGATACTAATTCCTTGAATAAAAAATCCCCGACTCATCACCACCCCCAGCTTACACTTTTGCTTGTCCTCAAGTAAACCACAAGATCAATAAGGCCAACAACGATGTCTACAAATAGTGCTTCTTGAGACTCAACATGAATGCACATGAGGTTTAATCTATACATGTAATGTTCAATTGTGCACTAGAAGTTTAAACCATGACTAGTCACGATCAAATAGAGGTCAAGCTCACAATGCTTGCTGCAAATGCAAATTAAAATTCATTAAGAGTATTCGAATGCCCTCACATAAAAAATGATCCCATGCTCTCACCAAAATTCATCAAATATTATATCATAAGGAATCAAAATAAACTCTCACACTCTCAACGATAAACACATGCATGATTTTACCCATAAGCTTGCCCGTATTTTCCGATCAACATATCATTCGGATTATGCAAGATCACCAAGGTCTTTCAACACTTGTAATAGGGCTGAGGGTAAAGGTATGATCATTTTGGCTTAGTGAATTCTACCTTCATGAAGCATGGCTTGCATTTCACTCTTTCTCCTTTTCTTATACTCTTTTCATTTTCACAATCCACCCCAAGTATTTTCAAGCTAAATCAGCCTTTAAGACTGTCACATCCTCTGACTATCAACCTCCCTACTCACATGCCTCAACTCGCATGGTAAGGGCATCTAATGCTAGTCCGTTAGCAGTAATTAACTCCCTCTACTCTCGTAAATCATCTCGGATGGGGGCAAGGGCGGTAGCAATGGCCCATTTAATCAACCTCGGGACAGCTGCCTCAACCTGGGAGGCACACACATCGGCTGAATGGGCTAGATGAACCATTTTATATAGCATGTCCTATGTCAATGGGGGGCGGGAGGTAGCAGTAGTAGCAAAAGTAGCAGGGGCAGAGGAACTAGGCATACCTGTCGGCTTACTGGCCGGAGTAGGAGTGTAGTGTTTGTCTCCATAGTTTCAACATCTACAAACGGGGATGTGTCCACCAGGGCTTTCTTCCTCCGCTCAGCCTCATCTCTACTGTACTCTGCCTCAATTCTCCGGATGTCAGTAGAGAAAGAGAGAGCCACTTCCACATCCATCTTTGCAACGAATGACACAGTAGCTCGTCGGCATAACTCTGTGATAAACACCGGGAATGGTAGTGAGATTTGGCACTGCTTGGCCCTCATATCCATCTCCTTATTGATAATTAACCCGATATTCAGTCTATCCCGGTCAATAATGCACCCCAACAGAGCTGCCTTCGGGTGACGGATGATAGACTCATTTTGTGATTGCATTAGTGTGCTGCTAATGAACCTGAACCAGTATCTAGCTAGGACGTTCAGGTCATTCTTCTCAATCTGGACCCCTGGCTCAATCCACAGAGGCGTGATATCGGAGATCAAGGTGGTCAACCACCCCTTAAGATCATCTAGAGTCTTCTTCTGAATCTTATCTGCCAAGAAATAAATAACCTGGACTGTGCACCCCAACACCTCATTTATATCAGTGCTGGTGCATTTCACCTTCTTACTCCGTACCAAAAAAAAATCAACTTGTGTGAAAGAACTGGCCTTTTTCTTGCCTTTTAAGATCAACTTCTCAAACTCCTTATAGAACTCCCGGACCAAAGAAAGGCATACACAAGCCTCAGGGGTTGTGTTAAACGCTCAAACATGTGGAAATGGATCATCTCCCACACTGTCGGATATCAGTCTATAACACCATCGGTGGACAACCTCTTCTACTCCAGAATAGTTCTCAACCTGATAGTCTATAGCCTGTTCATCGATCGCGGAGTAGGTGCCTGGACTAGGAGCACTTGTGGTGCCTGCTCTGCTGCCTGTACTGGAGGTGGTGGAGGCGTTGGGAGTGTCAGGAGTCTTGCTTGGTCATGCAACGCTTTGGAGTGCAATTCAGCACATCTCCGCTTGACGGTCTGATCATTCACTGGTTTGGACTCATAGACCAGAGTTCTAGACCTAACCTATTCCTCATTGTCATACTCAGATGTAGTGTGGTGGATGGTGGAGACACCTATGTTGTCGGAGCTGGAATTAATCGAACTCAGCTCCGAAGGTCGTTGTCCCTTGTCTGTAGACTTCTCTCCTATAGAAGGAAGTTTTGGTTGCATTGATCTTTGAGGGGCAACCTCTGTAGCAATGAAAACTCCTTTCGCCTTTTTTCGTTATTGGGCACCCTTGAATGGAATCTTTGGTCTGGCAATATCTGTTAAAACAACACAAATCAAACAAATTTGGATGCAAAGGGTTAGTGAAGTATAAGATTGAAAATTGCACGAAGACTCGGCGAGTCGTCGAGTTCATTCGGCGAGCCATAGAGGGATCGCTGAAAATTACAGATAAGAAATTCAAGAGAATCAGCACAACTTGGCGAGGTACATGGTCATTCAGTGAAGTGCCAAACTTTGTCGGCGAGACGAAGGTAGCTCGCTGAATATCGCAGCATAAATTCTTAAAATTGGGCTACAAAAAGGCGATATCAAAGGCATTCGGCGATTCACCGAGTAAATTAGGCGAGCACATGCGTATCGACTAATGTTACAGAACCCAACAACTATATTTTGGGGAAAAAATGCTTTGTCAGAGGTCAGTTGGCGAACTGCCGAGTCTTTCGTCGAGCTCGACTAAACTCACCAAATGGCCTCTCGTGCCACATATGTACCCCAACTCCCAATTGTAAACGCACAATCTACGATAACCAAATCAAACCTCTATTCTATGCAATCACATATAGCCCATATCATTACCAACTCTGGGTACTCAAACTCCCCCCAAATTATCTAAAATGGATCAAAAAATGCCTTTTTCCCTTAAGAACAACGTCACTCGATCCATTATTGGACAAATTAAATTTGTTTAGTACAATTCGGGTTACTCAGACTTCACCCACAACAAACCCAACATTCACACCTGCCATTCAAATAATTTAAGAAAAATGAAGATTAAATTTAACTAGTCCACAAGCAAAATCAATTATGCTAGATTATCCAACGATATTTAATCAATAAATTAATCACATGAGGGTACACAATAGATCCAACAACTACACAAGCATTCTTGAATATGGCAAGAAATTATGGCTAATTCAAGAAACCAATCTCAAAGTAGACAATGAAACACTGCAAGCAAAAGCAAACACAGGCAATGCACTAAATTCCAGTCACACAACGACACCCACACACAATTTTGGTAAAGAATACAATCTAATATGAAGTTGGTAGAGTACAGGGTTTGACAAGTTCAAAAATATGAAGAGGTTTTGAATTTAAAACGATTTGAAGCCTTTTGACCCTTCAGTTCTGGCCTCAATCGGCGATGGTTACTTATGTCGCCGACATATTCGGCGATGCGCTGAATGATCTTTAGTCATTTGAAGTTACCAGAACTCCACCCATTTCGTTGGTCAAAAAGGTGATTCATATCGGGCTCGCCGAAACACTCAGTGATTCGCCGATTGGGTTCTGAGTTCGCCCATTAGCCTATTTCTCCCAATCTTCAAATTTTCAACCTGCACATCCAACAACCGTTATTTAAATGAAAAAAGTATAACTTGGGTTGCCTCCTAAGAAGCGCCTTATTTAACGTTGTGGCACGAGGAAGACATGATTTCAAGCTTCATTCTTTTTGTTAACGATGGTTTCACTCGGTAGAACCCTATTTTACTTTTGATTTAAATGTGTCGAGATCTGCCCATCTGTGCTTCAAACTTCTTAATAGAGACCGAGTGTGAAGTGACCATCTGGTTCACAGAAGAGACGTCATCTTTCATTTCTTGCAGCACCTTGTCTGATTCTTCCACTTTGTTGAGAATACGAGAAAGCATATCTTTGGTGCAAAAATTTCAAGGTTCATCCCTTGGCTCTTTTGTCTTTTGACGCTCATGGGGAGACACATAGCGAACTTTTTTGCCATTCCTCTCCCTCTAATTTGTACCACGGTCACGCCATTCCCTATCTCGGTCTCTTAAACGATCATTGCGATCCCTGTTCAAACCTTTATTCCTGCCTGACCTTGGATAGTTCGGACGAGAACCCCCTGAATGTATTGTCAAGAAATGCACTTCCTCATTTTACATGGCCTCAAAGTGTGCTTCATTAGGATTTACTCCATTATTAATTCTGACCGCATTCACAGCCTTCGAACCACTTCCCATGACATGTTTTGTCAATAGGTCCATTTGGGTCATTATTTTGGCCATGTTTTTGTCTAGCTCTTGGTTTTTTTCCATTTGTTCCTTTGTCAGCTCAAAGTTTAAAGGAGACATCTGATCTTCTCTTGTGTACCAAGCGCGATTGATTTTCTTCATCTCATCAAGAAAGGTAGATACTATGTCAAATGGTTGTTGCATGATTCCTCCTCGAATCAGCTAGTCAGCCACACCTTTGTTGACCATGTGGAGGCTTCGATACTTATATTGAAACAACACATTGTCCGGTAGACCGTGAGTTGGGAATTAGAGCAACAATTTTTGAAACCTTAACTGTGTCTCGTGAATAGGTTCGCCATCTACTTTCTTGAAGTTCTGAATATTATCCCTCAGCTTGACCATCTTCTATGCAGGGAAAAACCTTTCATAAAACACATCTGTGAGCTCCTCCCAAGAAGTGATTGATTTCTTTGGTAAATTGGTCAGCCACTTCGTTGTTTCCCCCATTAGAGAAAAGGGAAACAAACAAAGTCGGACTGACTCCTGAGTGATGTTCTTTATATAAAATGGCCCACACACATCCACGAAGTTTCGGATGTGGTCATGAGGGTCCTCATGAGCAAGTCCTCCAAAGAGACCCTTCATTTGCAACAGCTCCAACATGATGTTGGTCACATGAAACACCGTATTACCCACAGTTGGGGTAATTGGATGGCACCCGCACTTCCTAATTGATCCTCATTGACATCATGCGAATTTCCGATGTCATCATTTTTCCAAAGTTGGCTAGAGTTGCTCCCATTGACACTCATCTCTTCACCTGCTTAAGAGCAGCCAACAAAGAACACAAATAAGATAATTCAACTACAACAAAATCAGTTCATGACTAAACTTCAACAAAAGAATTCAAAAAACTACTCCCCGACAGCGGTGTCATTTTTGATAACGCTCAATTACACTTCATCCAATTCTAAGTGTAGGCGGTCGCTAATAAGTAGAAACCCAACTAAGAGTTCAGGTCGATCCAACAAGGAGTGATACAATATAGAATTCGATCAAAAAGTAATATTGTGTCATAACCAATTGTAGAGGTAGAAGTTTCACAACATTAAAATAAATCACAAAGTTTTCACAATTAATATCAAATGAGGGGATTCGGGTAACCAATTTATGACTACTAAAATCAGAAGTAAACAAGTAGAGAAGGTTTCTTGGGAGTGTGATAAGTTGAATGTTAATTTAGTAATGGGTGATTACTAGTTACTTAAAGATGATGAATTTCGGTGGATAGGCTAGGTTATGAGTGCAATTGACATTTCTCAATCAACTATTGCGAATCAAGTGAGTTCTTTCAAACCTGAACAGGCAAAACATGATCGAACAACCCATTACCTTAATATATCCACTTTTTCAAGCTAGATTTGAAAGATTGCATTCAAACCCACTTTCTCAAGCTAGATTCGAAACCATGCCATCAACACAATCATCACCTAATAATTTGACTCTAACACCTCTTTCTCAAGCAAGTGTCGAGTACTAAGCTAGAATTGCATTTGCAACTACAATTCCTCAATTAAAACATGAACAATTAATTGAACCCACTTTAAATTAACAATAAAACCAGTAACTAACACACCCATTAGCTAATTAACGCATTCAACTACATAATCTCACCCCCAAGAATGGGGGTTTTAGCCAAACATAGTAACGAACAAGAAATCGTTACCAATGAAGTTTTTCATCCGGTTTGACAAAAATCTGCAAGTCTTCAAATGCTAGAAATATGCATAAAAGTCTCACGATCTCTAAATCTCTACTCAAAAATGTAAAAATAATGTTCTAGAATATAAAAACTCAAAAACCCAGGAGTGAACAATATGGGAACTCCTTCTCTTCTTTTGAAAATTATATTTATACGTTTCCAGAATTTCAACACGGAGTCAACTCGGTGAAGTTGGGCTCACCGATATGGTCGGCGATGCGCCGAGTGCTCCTCTTCTCACCTTTTTTGCGTGGCTTTTCACCAAAACTTCTTGTAATATTCGGCGAGCTAGGTCGGCATCACCGATCTCTTCGGTGTGTCGCCGAACAACCTATTGGCTCGCCATGTTGGTTTAATCCATGGGCTGGCATGCTAGAACTTTTGCCGAGCTAAAGGTCCACTCAGTGACTCGCCAAGTGGCTTTGGCGAGGACCAGCTTTGCTTTCCTTCAGCTTTTTCACTCCTATTTGCATCGTACTGTCCTTGCCTTACTCTTTTGCCTTCATTGCTGCATATTAACATTTTAATATCAGTTATGAGCATAAACTAGGCATTGAGGACACTAATTCCTTGAATAATAAGCCCTAAATGAGTCAAAATCGCCGACTCGTCAATAAACCCGGTGAAATTACAAAAATATCGACAGTCGACCACCCCAAGGCTCTAATGTTCCTTTTCAACACGATGATAAATAACTCTACTTGAAATTGTGTAAAATTGTTTGAATAATTATCAAAAGTTTTTTGTTGGCTCCAAAAAATACATATTTGAGATCATGCGGGAGCTCTTTCAATTCTTATTTAGGTGGCTTGATAATAGATGGCATGGCCGCTGTCTCTTCTCGACTGGATAGATCAAGATCAAGTTTTGATTGGAACGCAATGTGTGAACCTACGCCCACTATATCAGCCACAACTTCATCATAATCACTAATTGAAGCTTGATCATAATTTCTTAACACTTGAGCCAAGAATCCCTACGATATCCTACTTCATTAATACTTTCCACAGCTTCATCAATTTGATCCAAATGACAGACAACATACATATCATTAGGATACTTCATGGATTTATGAATATTGAAGCTGACCACCTCATCATTAACTCAAATCTTCAACTGTCCACCTTCCACATCAACCAAATATTTCTTATAGCCATCTGCCACAGATAAGAGGCATATCAATATTAATTTCACAATCAAGCACTAGAAAATCAGCAGGAAACACAAATTTGTCAAGCTTCACTAGTACATCATACACCACACCAACCAGTCTTTCAATGGAATGATTTGTCATTAAGAACCTCATGTTGGTTGGTTTTGGTTCCTCAAGCCCAAGATTATTAAATATCATTATTGGCATTAATTTTTTACTTTCTCCAAGATCACACAAGGCTTTTGCGAATTTGCACGCACCAATGGTGCATGTAATAGTTAAAGCTTCTGGATCATTTTTCTTGAGGACTGAATTCATTGTCATTATTGCACTACATATTTGCGGCATTTCAATTATTTCTCAATCTTTCACCCTCTTCTTTGTCACAAATTATTTCATGTATTTGACATATCACGACATTTTGGTAAGAGCATCCACCAAATATTAACTTTTAACTCCTTCACTACATCTACGATCTTTTGGAATTTCGCATTGTCATTTTTCTTCCTCAACCATTGTGGGAATGGAGGATTTATCTTAATTTGAGTCAATGTAGATGAAGCTTCATTACCATCTCAACTTCTTTTGTTTGAGTCTTGATCATTTCCTTTAATGATTCAGCATCGACAATCACCCCTTGAGCATCTACTTTGTTGGGCCTTATGATTTCTTGTAACGCCTTTCCACTTGTAGTAACGATTGCTAAATCTTGGATCAGATTCCTTTGATTCCCTTTGCATTAGACCTTTCATACTCAGAAGGATTAGCATAAACAGAAGCAGTTAGTTGTCTGATCTTTTCTTCAAGTGACTTGATGGAAGATGCAGGTGAGACTAAGATGGTGGACAAAGCTAAAACATCACTCTTCATCCCTTGCAAAATCATAATTGAACACTTCACGTTGTTTAATATTTTAGTCAACAAGTCATTTGTTTGTGTCTTCATCGGTTCATATAGAATGAAAGGATGCTTATGTAAAACATCTTCACATTCCCTGCTGCACAGATACGCCCAAACTACATTGCCCTAAAGAAGTATAAACGATCGTTGTCAAATAAAGAACCTAACTGAGGTTAGGATCGATCCCACGAAGAATATGGTCTAGAATTAGGTAAATTTATGATTAGTTGTACGTTTATTCAGACTACTTCCGTAAAAGGGGGGTATTTGTGTACAAAGTAATGATTTATTGATTTGTAGTAACAAGTAACAAGTAATAGGATTCACAGTTTGTAATATCAATATGAGATGAAACTAGGGCATGTGTGTTGCCAACAAGTTCTTAAGGTAGTAACCCTAATAATAGTAACTTTTTCCTAGTGTTTAACATGCAAAGTCGAAAAGTTAGGTATATCCTAAGTAATTTGGTCGGTCTACGGGTATGTGCTTTACTGAACCTTACCCTTGACCCTTGATTAGCCCTCAATTATTAAATTTATGTTATTTGATAGGGAATTATCACGGTAAATCACTGTTGTTTAACCTCGTTCTCGTTCATTACTTCCTTGGTGAGGCAAGTAGGAATGAGGCTACTTCTAATGTTGCGCGCACTGTTAAAAAGCATTCAAAACAAAGAGATTAAAACTACATTTATAAACACTATTTCAGAATTTCTTAATTATTAGTTTTACGTTGTTAATTACTCATAGTTCCCACAACCCTAGTTGTGAATTTAGTTACTCATGCTTCTGTGATCACAATTAATAATAGGGTTAATAATATAAATCATGAACTTCCAATTAAAATATATGTAATCCATAATTCTGAATTGAAGAACAAACGCATATTGCATAAACCAACACTTCAAGAATTAAATGCCACAAGTGGTTGAAAAATAATTCTCAAAGCCAAAAGTAACAATCTCAAAAAGTCTAACAACTCAAAAACAAAAATTACAACTAATATTTATAGAAACCAAATCCTAAATCAAGTAGGAAAAGGAATACTAAGGAAATCTGGCTTGGTCAGTGTCATCTACGGTTTGTGACCTACCGCTCGTAGTTGTTCCTACGGCTCGTAGGTACCTTCCATCAGTCAACATTTTGTCCATCATCTAGTGAGTGCTTTCTACAGGCATGACCTACTCCTCGTAGGTCTATGTACGGCCCGTCCTGTTCAACCGTCATTCTTGGACTGGAGCTCATCCTTTTTAAACATTTTTATGACTTCTCATGTACAGCTTGTAGTAGTAACTACGACTCATGAGTCCGCATCTGTTATTTTATACTTTACTCAAATTCCCAGCACTACAACTTGTGACTTCAACCTACGAATCTTCATAGAGATGACAACTCGTAAGTCAAATAGTACATCAAAAAAATCCCAGCGACTGCAACATTTTAACACCAAATGCAAATACCATCACAGTTAATAAAAAAATGCCTAAGACTCATGCAAAACTCTAAGTTTAATGTATTCAAAAGTACTGTAAATTCATGGTACATCAACACCCTAAAAATTGCATTGTTTCTTGTCCTTAAGAGACGCAACAGACTCTAAACGTCACTTATGCAGAAGTAACTCAAAAACTCAAATGTATGCATGATATAAATATACCAATATAAATATTCACATACACACACAACAATCACCAAGATACTAACTCTTTGATAATGTAACTTGTTCCGTTACCGCAAAGAAATCCCTTTGTTCACATAGAATTGGAAGTTTTTAGTTAGGGACTCAGTATACACTCACACTCATAATTGAATTCAATACAGATTGTGCACAATACCATAGGCTTGCCTTTATTTTCTACACTTCAACTTTCCAAATCATTCAATTAGTATCGCTATAGGAATTTCATAACTTGTAACGTAGTCTTAGGGTAAGATGTTGTGTTTTTTGATAATAAGTGACTTTCTTCCCTTCTTGACATTACATTGGCTATTTTCCTCCTTTACAACCAATCCTGACATCGTCTTACTTTCTACTCTTCTTCGTATTATTCATTCAAACTCCGGTGTGACATTGACTTGATCTTTTCACTTGATTCAACTTTTCTTCATCTTTTTCATTCGGGCTTTTCGTGTTTTTTTATATTTAGTCACACAATTCCCAAACAATTTTACACATATTTTTGTTTTCTCTGAAATCAAAACATTTCATAGCCCTTTCTTTTCTTGATTTCAAACATAATAGCAACCCTCAACTTAGGTGTTTTGCATGAGTTGAGGTGCACAAAGTCCTAGGAAGGACCAGGGTAAAAATCAAGGTACAACTCTAAAGTAGCCACCCACAACATAGGCTTTTAGTCTAAGTTGAGGTATACAATGTCCAAGGAGAGACAAGGGCCAAAAGAGAGTTAACAATTTATTTGGGGAAGTGAATTGGGTGCATTGAATGAACGGTCTTCTTTAGGCTCAAAAATTGGATCGAAGGGAGCAATTTATTCATTTGGTTGGTTTTTTTAGGCGTAAGTAAAATCATTATCAACAATGGCCTATGATCATTTCCTAACTCCTAGTTTAAATTATCTTAGCAAGACCAATGGGGCAAGTTCTAGATTGGCATGTACCATATGAATGGCATTAAACAAAGACTATGGCAACTTTGATATAGGACACCTTATCAAACCTTGCTATACATATTTTAATTTTGTGGACACTGATGATCCACTTAAAACAATGAACAGGCTATTTCTACTAAAGCAAGGCCTATTCAAATTTTTAGTTTTGACATTAAGAGTCAAAGAATCCATGACATTAGGATCATTAATGTCAAGAGAAAAGTTTGGATAACAGTTGAAGTAAACTGGTCCATCTGCAAGGTTACTCTGCAAAACTCCTAACAAAGAGTCGTCAAAATTTAAAAATCTGTCATCTCTAAGGATGACGCAAACAGGAATATGAAGGCCTTTTCTAAAGAGAGGCTTAACAACTACTTGCACTAAACCAATATGCAAATAATTATAATCAGTTTTATAACCATTTATATCATTATCTTTAAGCAATCTAATAATTTCTAAAGAATTATTA